>OY971427.1:0-10000 GCA_963853865.1 Helleia helle | reverse complement strand
TGCACTCCGAGCTTATTAGTTGCCGGGGCCCATGCGCTGGCGGCATAAGAGACAATGGGCTCCACCGTGGCCGTGTATATGACACGTACAACCTCCGGATGGAGACCCCAACTTACTTTGGCGGCTCTTGACAGTTGTTTGTATATATTAATAGCCTTCCTACAGATGTTCGAGGAATGGCTATTAAATGTCAATTTGTGGTCTATACTGAGCCCCAATATTTTAATCTCCTTCTCCATACCAATCTCCACCCCTCCCATGGTCAGCCGAGGGACGTCGAATTTAAGTTTCCTTGTAAGCAACATCGCTTTAGTTTTATGCGGAGCAAAGTTTAACTTATTTTCGACGCCCCACGCCCGAACCAGCGAGAGGGCCGCGTTGGCACGGCTTTCTACCTCCAGCGCCGTGCTACCGACAAACACCATCACAACATCGTCTGCGAATGCCTGGCAGTCATAGCCCCTATTTTCTAGATTTTTTAGTAACGGGTCAAGGAGGAGGTTCCAGAGAATAGGGCCCCCTATGGAACCCTGCACACACCCTTTTTGGGTGTTTTTGGTGTATTCATGTCCAGCGTACTTGACACAGACTTTACGGTCCTGCAGATAGCTGTCCATGATTTGCCTCAGATTTACGGGGCACCCCTCTTCAGCCAGTCTGACTTTAATTGCCGGCCACCAAGCGTTGTCGAAGGCTCCCTCTATGTCCAGCGACACCACAGTGACGAGCTTTTTGTCTTCAAGACCGCTTCGTATGCGATGCACTAGATCATAGAGAGCGTCTTCGGTGCTCTTTTGGGGCATAAAACCGTACTGGCGGGCGCTCATTTTCGGCAGTAAGTGCCATTTGAGTCTTCCAACTATCATTTTCTCGAGAACCTTCCCCATGACCGGTAATAGACCTATTGGCCTGTATGATTTAGGGCTGGTATAATCGTCCTTGCCAGGCTTCCGCAAGACTACGACTGTAGCTTCTTTCCATATGGTTGGAAAGTGGCCCAGTCCGAGACATTTGTTCATCAATGCCAGGTGGAGTTCTGGATCTTTGGCTACCACCCGGCTACATATATCAGCTGTAAGGCCGTCCCCACCGGGGGCCTCTTCGGGTTGAAACTTTCCACTGCGGCTTTAAGCTCTCCCATCGTAAACGGTGGGTCATGAACTTCATCATGGACACCATCGTTTACGCGGTTTGCCAATGCTCGCGTATGCCTATGGCTCGAGTTATCGTCAGTTTCAAGATCGTCCGGATAGAAGGTCTCCGCTAGGGTTTTGGCAGAGTCAGCGGGGTCTAAACACACCCCGTCTTTCACAAGTGGCAGGTCTTCTTGCCGTCTTGTCGTTTGCCTAATGACTCTATATATACCATCCCATACACCTTCCTTATCCTGTTTTCTACAGAAATCTTTCCAGCTATCTATTTGTGCCTTTTTTGCCTCAAGTTCGTATTCATTTTTCGCTTGCAGATACTCATCGACGACCTTCGCCCTTCGGACAGGTGCCGCACATCGGATTCTGCGCTTCCTCGTGGCTACGCAGCGCTTCATCCCATCGAGTTTATCGTTCCACCATGGTAAGTTTGGCCTTTGGAATTTTTCCTTAATGGGTATGGTTCCATTACTAGTATGAATTATCTGCTCTACTAAACTTTTTGTAAGTGCGTCGAGTTCTGTTTTATTGCTTATTCGGTCTATTTCTATTTTGTTTAATTGGTTTTCCAGCATAAGCTGGGCCAGTTTCTCATGAAACTGGTCCCAGTTGGCCTTCTTTGTATTGTATTTTCTAGTTGTTCTATTGATTAAAATACCTTTTATTTTCTGCAGATTAATTTTGAAGACTATACCATTGTGGTCCGAACTCGTGAGACCAGGCGCTACCTTCCACTCCTCCACGAGGTTGAGCAGATCCTCCGTGCACGCAGTGAGGTCTACGTGGCTGGTTATTCTCCTGCCACCCCTCACTGTGTCGAAGGTCGGAGTATCTCCGTCGTTGAGCACCTGCAAGTTCATTTCTGCCAGAGTTCCAGCCATGTCTTTGCCTCTATGGTCAACGGATTCACTTCCCCACCAGGTACTTTTAGCGTTGGAGTCACCGCCCATTATAAGTCTTTTTGGGCCTAGCTCATTATATATCTTTTTAGTCTGCTCCAGATACCGTTCTATGGGTTGGTCGGGTTCAAAGTAGAAGGAACACAGGGTGATCTCCCATGCCGTAGTTCGAGCTTTCACCACCACGATGTTGTTGGTGGTGAGAGACGGGCAATGTATGATTTCTAAGTCTTGGTCAAAGACGGCAATAGCCGCTTTGACCGTCCCGTCTCCTGGGCTAGTGTTTTGGAAGATTCTTACTCCCCCGTAGTCCTTCATTCTTTTGATACCCCCCACATACGGTTCCTGGAGCAGTGCTATAGCTATATTTCTCTTGGTGACTTCCATTATGAGCTCATTTGTAGCGAGCTCTTTCCGCTGCAGATTGGCCTGCACTATCAAGTATGATCCTCCGGTGGGTAGGTGTTTATTTGCCGTTGTTTTGCCTGGGACGCCCTTAGCAATACGTTGTCATGGCTCTGGCCAGTGCATCCCATTTACGCCTTATTGGGCAGTCCAGACTAAAGGCATTATGCTCAGTCCGGTCCAACCTGGCCTGTGCACAGTTGCAGCATTTTGGAATGTCTCCTGCGAGCCATTTGGGGCAGTCCTCTTTTTTGTGGGGTCCAGTGCAATGGCTACATACCTCGGACTTCTCTCTACAAACCCGTTTGGTATGGCCATACCCCAGGCAATTTGAGCATTGGACGAGTGGCGATTGATCCGCCACTCGGATCTTTTGAATGTCCACATGGACGGACTCTGCTTCCATCATGCGTGTCCAGATCATTGGGGACACCCTACATATTATATGCTGCATGAGGTTATTGCGTGCTTTCTTTTTAAAAATAATGTCGAGGCGTTCCTGATCTTTTTTAAGATCTTGGAAAATATTTTTATTTTGTTTGCGTAAGGCACTTTTAATGTCTTCGTCACTGTTGCATACCATCACATCCTTTAAGATTATCAAAGGATCTTTATTAGCAACATCAGTTACGCTCAACTCGTTTTCTACTTTGCGTAAACGATCCTTTATTTTTTGTCTTTCATTTTCGTTTCTGCACCCGACTATAACTTTTCTATCTTTAGCCTTCCTTATTTTGTCGATTTCAACGCCTCCTTCTTTGGCGTTGACGGCTTTCCTAATCCTGTTGAGAACCTGTTCCCCGGTTTCCGTCTCGTCTTTAGAGGTGATTACTACTGAGTGTAGCGTGGGCTGCTCTAATGCGATGCCTCTTCTGTTGCCAGCCGCTACACTTGCGTAGGTTCTGGTGACCTCCTCGAGGGTTCTTTGATGGTTTCCTATGATGTTGTTTAGGTTTTCCATCTTTTTCATATTATCCTGGATGAGCCTACAATGCTCCTCCAGCTTCAGGATTAGGGGGCTTTGAGTGGGTTCTGTCTGAGGGGCGGGGGAGGAAGCAAAGGAAGTTGTAGAGGTTCCGCCTCTGTCCTACCACCCCGCTCTTTATCGTGACTCTTCCCATTTCGCTGCGACTCTGACTCCTTCACCAGCTGATAGAGTCTATCGACTGCTGAGGTGACCCCTTCCTTAATCTCCGTCTTAAGATTCCTAGAGTTGCTGAGATGGAGCTTTGCCTTATTTAGGCATGCCCTTGCCTCAGCAACCCTAGTGGGGTATTCCACTTTCGGTGGAGGGCTGCCCGAAGCCTCCGTGGTAGGTCTACGTACCTCCTTCGGTTTCTGCTTCGGGGGGCCCGCCCTCGCTAGCGGCACCTTTTGTGGAGGGTCTTTCGGGGTCGCTTGCCTGCTCTCAAACCCTTCTATGCTACGCCTCACTTTTGAGGTCGTAGTCGTAGCCTCGGACGGTCCTACCGTCTCGGGCATAGTCGGGGAGTATTTTGTGGCCGTGAATGTATCATCTGCTTTTTTAGTAGGAGTGCGTATGCCCAACATTTTCGTCAGAGGGACGAGTCAACAAATAAAACTTAAATTAGTCCAATAGGGGAGATCAGTCCTAAGGTTAATTTAAATGTCCTAGTCTAAAATTGAACTTACTCTATAAAGTAAGTTGTCCAAAAAACAGTAAAACTTAATCTTATATAAGTTAAAAAGTTAAAATCTGGTTGGTCCAAAAAGGATTGAGTTCAATAATTGCCAATAGGGGCAATTTGAATTGTAGGCAAGTTCCTAAGTCAATAAACGTTGGAATTTTGCCTACGTCAATATCTTAAAATACCTTAGGACTAATTATTATTTAATCTTAATATTAAAATTAAAATTAAACTTAACTAAGTCCTTAGAGTATTGAATCGAGCTGTAGGGGCCAAAAGATGGGCGTGGTCCTTCCGGTTCTTCCGAACTCACTCTCGTATTTCTCCGAAAACGGAGAGAGGAGTTACAGCTCGAGGGGTTTTGGAGGGGAGAGGGGAAATAAGGGGTAAAGGGGGAGGGGGGGAGTAAGGAAGTTCAAAAAAAGGGGGGGTAAATTGGGGAGGGGGCAAAAAAGGGGGGTTGATAAAAAGGGGGGGGGACTCTAAGGACTACGAAGACGTAGAGCAGCAGCCGCACCGCGATGATGATGACGAAGTGACGATGCCTGTGACGTCAGAGCTGTAAAGGTCTCGAATGTTCGAGTGACGTCAGCAGGGTGTGGAAAGTTCCACGTCGTCGACTCCGCCTAGATATGCGATGACTAATGCAAGGGAGTGGCTTTGTGGCGTGATAAAATTCGTCGTCGCAACTGCGCAGTAGCTTAAGCGACGACGTCGACAGTATGCAATTTAGTTTTAACTCTAAAACAGGTAACTAAAAAATTCTGAAATTTGAGGGGCACTCAGCCTAGGGTGGGACCTAGCCGGAGGCTCTATAAAAAATATAGGCCCTCGATCTAAATTCCCGGCTAGAGCACCTGGAAAAAGATGTACTTTGAAATGTTGGCCACTCCCTTACCTGTGATCCAAAATTCTTGATTTTTGTGCCTCGTTGGTAGGTTCCTCTTGGAGAACACGAATCCGCTTCCAGGAACAGCCGGACGGCTCTGGGTCCTGGTTCTGTTGTCGAGCGATTTTGTGTTCCAAGGTACTAACTTGGCGAGTTTGTGAGGGATAAATCCCAAACTCAGCCAAGATGTGGAGGTCACTGAACGGCACAGGATCACAATTTAAAATACTGCTGCTCTCACTTCAAATCTTACGCCGCACGCACTTTTAGTTTTTAAAATTCACGATTTTATCCCGTTTTGCGGTTTCGCCGATCGGATTTCAGAACTTTATAGTGGCCCACGTTGGGCTAGTGCTTGCACACACTTTGACACTATTTTTAACTCGCAAGCACTATAAAAACCCTATTTTCACTTTTAAAACTCGCGGAGCTCACTAAAAACGATCCGATCTCTATGGCGGGCGGCGCGCGACTCGGTTAGGTTAGGTTAGGTTAGGTTAGGTTAGGTTAGGTTAGGTTAGGTTAGGTTAGGTTAGGTTAGGTTAGGTTAGGTTAGGTTAGGTTAGGTTAGGTTAGGTTAGGTTAGGTTAGGTTAGGTTAGGTTAGGTTAGGTTAGGTTAGGTTAGGTTAGGTTAGGTTAGGTTAGGTTAGGTTAGGTTAGGTTAGGTTAGGTTAGGTTAGGTTAGGTTAGGTTAGGTTAGGTTAGGTTAGGTTAGGTTAGGTTAGGTTAGGTTAGGTTAGGTTAGGTTAGGTTAGGTTAGGTTAGGTTAGGTTAGGTTAGGTTAGGTTAGGTTAGGTTAGGTTAGGTTAGGTTAGGTTAGGTTAGGTTAGGTTAGGTTAGGTTAGGTTAGGTTAGGTTAGGTTAGGTTAGGTTAGGTTAGGTTAGGTTAGGTTAGGTTAGGTTAGGTTAGGTTAGGTTAGGTTAGGTTAGGTTAGGTTAGGTTAGGTTAGGTTAGGTTAGGTTAGGTTAGGTTAGGTTAGGTTAGGTTAGGTTAGGTTAGGTTAGGTTAGGTTAGGTTAGGTTAGGTTAGGTTAGGTTAGGTTAGGTTAGGTTAGGTTAGGTTAGGTTAGGTTAGGTTAGGTTAGGTTAGGTTAGGTTAGGTTAGGTTAGGTTAGGTTAGGTTAGGTTAGGTTAGGTTAGGTTAGGTTAGGTTAGGTTAGGTTAGGTTAGGTTAGGTTAGGTTAGGTTAGGTTAGGTTAGGTTAGGTTAGGTTAGGTTAGGTTAGGTTAGGTTAGGTTAGGTTAGGTTAGGTTAGGTTAGGTTAGGTTAGGTTAGGTTAGGTTAGGTTAGGTTAGGTTAGGTTAGGTTAGGTTAGGTTAGGTTAGGTTAGGTTAGGTTAGGTTAGGTTAGGTTAGGTTAGGTTAGGTTAGGTTAGGTTAGGTTAGGTTAGGTTAGGTTAGGTTAGGTTAGGTTAGGTTAGGTTAGGTTAGGTTAGGTTAGGTTAGGTTAGGTTAGGTTAGGTTAGGTTAGGTTAGGTTAGGTTAGGTTAGGTTAGGTTAGGTTAGGTTAGGTTAGGTTAGGTTAGGTTAGGTTAGGTTAGGTTAGGTTAGGTTAGGTTAGGTTAGGTTAGGTTAGGTTAGGTTAGGTTAGGTTAGGTTAGGTTAGGTTAGGTTAGGTTAGGTTAGGTTAGGTTAGGTTAGGTTAGGTTAGGTTAGGTTAGGTTAGGTTAGGTTAGGTTAGGTTAGGTTAGGTTAGGTTAGGTTAGGTTAGGTTAGGTTAGGTTAGGTTAGGTTAGGTTAGGTTAGGTTAGGTTAGGTTAGGTTAGGTTAGGTTAGGTTAGGTTAGGTTAGGTTAGGTTAGGTTAGGTTAGGTTAGGTTAGGTTAGGTTAGGTTAGGTTAGGTTAGGTTAGGTTAGGTTAGGTTAGGTTAGGTTAGGTTAGGTTAGGTTATGGTTAGGTTAGGTTAGGTTAGGTTAGGTTAGGTTAGGTTAGGTTAGGTTAGGTTAGGTTAGGTTAGGTTAGGTTAGGTTAGGTTAGGTTAGGTTAGGTTAGGTTAGGTTAGGTTAGGTTAGGTTAGGTTAGGTTAGGTTAGGTTAGGTTAGGTTAGGTTAGGTTAGGTTAGGTTAGGTTAGGTTAGGTTAGGTTAGGTTAGGTTAGGTTAGGTTAGGTTAGGTTAGGTTAGGTTAGGTTAGGTTAGGTTAGGTTAGGTTAGGTTAGGTTAGGTTAGGTTAGGTTAGGTTAGGTTAGGTTAGGTTAGGTTAGGTTAGGTTAGGTTAGGTTAGGTTAGGTTAGGTTAGGTTAGGTTAGGTTAGGTTAGGTTAGGTTAGGTTAGGTTAGGTTAGGTTAGGTTAGGTTAGGTTAGGTTAGGTTAGGTTAGGTTAGGTTAGGTTAGGTTAGGTTAGGTTAGGTTAGGTTAGGTTAGGTTAGGTTAGGTTAGGTTAGGTTAGGTTAGGTTAGGTTAGGTTAGGTTAGGTTAGGTTAGGTTAGGTTAGGTTAGGTTAGGTTAGGTTAGGTTAGGTTAGGTTAGGTTAGGTTAGGTTAGGTTAGGTTAGGTTAGGTTAGGTTAGGTTAGGTTAGGTTAGGTTAGGTTAGGTTAGGTTAGGTTAGGTTAGGTTAGGTTAGGTTAGGTTAGGTTAGGTTAGGTTAGGTTAGGTTAGGTTAGGTTAGGTTAGGTTAGGTTAGGTTAGGTTAGGTTAGGTTAGGTTAGGTTAGGTTAGGTTAGGTTAGGTTAGGTTAGGTTAGGTTAGGTTAGGTTAGGTTAGGTTAGGTTAGGTTAGGTTAGGTTAGGTTAGGTTAGGTTAGGTTAGGTTAGGTTAGGTTAGGTTAGGTTAGGTTAGGTTAGGTTAGGTTAGGTTAGGTTAGGTTAGGTTAGGTTAGGTTAGGTTAGGTTAGGTTAGGTTAGGTTAGGTTAGGTTAGGTTAGGTTAGGTTAGGTTAGGTTAGGTTAGGTTAGGTTAGGTTAGGTTAGGTTAGGTTAGGTTAGGTTAGGTTAGGTTAGGTTAGGTTAGGTTAGGTTAGGTTAGGTTAGGTTAGGTTAGGTTAGGTTAGGTTAGGTTAGGTTAGGTTAGGTTAGGTTAGGTTAGGTTAGGTTAGGTTAGGTTAGGTTAGGTTAGGTTAGGTTAGGTTAGGTTAGGTTAGGTTAGGTTAGGTTAGTTAGGTTAGGTTAGGTTAGGTTAGGTTAGGTTAGGTTAGGTTAGGTTAGGTTAGGTTAGGTTAGGTTAGGTTAGGTTAGGTTAGGTTAGGTTAGGTTAGGTTAGGTTAGGTTAGGTTAGGTTAGGTTAGGTTAGGTTAGGTTAGGTTAGGTTAGGTTAGGTTAGGTTAGGTTAGGTTAGGTTAGGTTAGGTTAGGTTAGGTTAGGTTAGGTTAGGTTAGGTTAGGTTAGGTTAGGTTAGGTTAGGTTAGGTTAGGTTAGGTTAGGTTAGGTTAGGTTAGGTTAGGTTAGGTTAGGTTAGGTTAGGTTAGGTTAGGTTAGGTTAGGTTAGGTTAGGTTAGGTTAGGTTAGGTTAGGTTAGGTTAGGTTAGGTTAGGTTAGGTTAGGTTAGGTTAGGTTAGGTTAGGTTAGGTTAGGTTAGGTTAGGTTAGGTTAGGTTAGGAGGTTGGGTTAGGTTAGGTTAGGTTAGGTTAGGTTAGGTTAGGTTAGGTTAGGTTAGGTTAGGTTAGGTTAGGTTAGGTTAGGTTAGGTTAGGTTAGGTTAGGTTAGGTTAGGTTAGGTTAGGTTAGGTTAGGTTAGGTTAGGTTAGGTTAGGTTAGGTTAGGTTAGGTTAGGTTAGGTTAGGTTAGGTTAGGTTAGGTTAGGTTAGGTTAGGTTAGGTTAGGTTAGGTTAGGTTAGGTTAGGTTAGGTTAGGTTAGGTTAGGTTAGGTTAGGTTAGGTTAGGTTAGGTTAGGTTAGGTTAGGTTAGGTTAGGTTAGGTTAGGTTAGGTTAGGTTAGGTTAGGTTAGGTTAGGTTAGGTTAGGTTAGGTTAGGTTAGGTTAGGTTAGGTTAGGTTAGGTTAGGTTAGGTTAGGTTAGGTTAGGTTAGGTTAGGTTAGGTTAGGTTAGGTTAGGTTAGGTTAGAGTTGGGTTAGGTTAGGTTAGGTTAGGTTAGGTTAGGTTAGGTTAGGTTAGGTTAGGTTAGGTTAGGTTAGGTTAGGTTAGGTTAGGTTAGGTTAGGTTAGGTTAGGTTAGGTTAGGTTAGGTTAGGTTAGGTTAGGTTAGGTTAGGTTAGGTTAGGTTAGGTTAGGTTAGGTTAGGTTAGGTTAGGTTAGGTTAGGTTAGGTTAGGTTAGGTTAGGTTAGGTTAGGTTAGGTTAGGTTAGGTTAGGTTAGGTTAGGTTAGGTTAGGTTAGGTTAGGTTAGGTTAGGTTAGGTTAGGTTAGGTTAGGTTAGGTTAGGTTAGGTTAGGTTAGGTTAGGTTAGGTTAGGTTAGGTTAGGTTAGGTTAGGTTAGGTTAGGTTAGGTTAGGTTAGGTTAGGTTAGGTTAGGTTAGGTTAGGTTAGGTTAGGTTAGGTTAGGTTAGGTTAGGTTAGGTTAGGTTAGGTTAGGTTAGGTTAGGTTAGGTTAGGTTAGGTTAGGTTAGGTTAGGTTAGGTTAGGTTAGGTTAGGTTAGGTTAGGTTAGGTTAGGTTAGGTTAGGTTAGGTTAGGTTAGGTTAGGTTAGGTTAGGTTAGGTTAGGTTAGGTTAGGTTAGGTTAGGTTAGGTTAGGTTAGGTTAGGTTAGGTTAGGTTAGGTTAGGTTAGGTTAGGTTAGGTTAGGTTAGGTTAGGTTAGGTTAGGTTAGGTTAGGTTAGGTTAGGTTAGGTTAGGTTAGGTTAGGTTAGGTTAGGTTAGGTTAGGTTAGGTTAGGTTAGGTTAGGTTAGGTTAGGTTAGGTTAGGTTAGGTTAGGTTAGGTTAGGTTAGGTTAGGTTAGGTTAGGTTAGGTTAGGTTAGGTTAGGTTAGGTTAGGTTAGGTTAGGTTAGGTTAGGTTAGGTTAGGTTAGGTTAGGTTAGGTTGGGTTAGGTTAGGTTAGGTTAGGTTAGGTTAGGTTAGGTTAGGTTAGGTTAGGTTAGGTTAGGTTAGGTTAGGTTAGGTTAGGTTAGGTTAGGATTAGGTTA